>OX328131.1:19829255-19841755 GCA_946811695.1 Gonocerus acuteangulatus | reverse complement strand
AAGGCTCAACCGTAAATTTTCATTGCTCAAATTTAGTAAGAAAAAACGGTGTTTGTTTTGTTTTCCTGAATGTAAAATATTGTATTCTAAGTTTTCCAAATCACATAAGATAATATCTTATATCATAAGCGTTATGGTGAATCACGCTTAGATTACGCAGTACCGATTTTGTTTATAAAAATTGCGTATCTAATTACTTTTGACCTTTTACCATCACCATAATTTCAAATTTGGAATTTCAGACAACTCCGTCTTGTCAACCACAGGCAACATATAGATTATTGTACGAAGAAAGTCTATAGGCGTTGTGCCTTTGAAAAAACATTCCCTGAAGTTTTGGCGTGAGGAAAAATGCCCCACAACCTTGAGACTCTAACCCTAGGTCAAGACTTGGACGGAGAAACAGGCCCGATACCAGAGCAGCTGTCCTACCTTAATGGATTCCCGCCTAAACTGGCTGATTACTGTACACTCCTTCAGTTATTTATCGTAATTAGCCAGTAATTGGAGCTGTTATTGGTTTTATTGCTACTCCATCTCCTTAGCAACCAGCTGCATTGGTATAGCTCCAGGAGGACGTTAATACAAACACAGACAATCATCCAAAAAACCAAGAACACTTATAAACCTTAATAAAGGTTTATAAGTGTTCCTTATAACCATAAATTATAATGTATAAACTAAAGAACAGCTCATTTAAACAGGAATATAAACCTGAATTTGGGTTAGATTTCCAGTAGCAATGGTGGCTTTTATTGGAAAAAAAGAATAGGCACCAACCTTACCCTGGCTAGAAAAGGGTGATGACCTATAGACAACCCGTCCTAAAATTCTCAGTTAATTATAATGGGCGTTAAAATTTAAATAAACCTGAATTTACAGAGACTCATGAAGATATTTCTATTAAACAAATGTTTACACATTGCAGAACATGTGGGGCCAATACAAACCAAACTTACATTCATGGTGCCAAAATGTTATGAAAATTCATTAGACCTACAGTTCTATATACGAAAATAAAAACGTTACAATTAATATTAAAGTAACGGAATGTAGAGACAGAAAAGAATAAATGTCTATGTGCTTATGAATATGAATGAGCAGTTCTTCTTTTTTCAGTATATTTTCTCATTTTGCACGGAACATTTTTTTTTTATTCATTAATGGGCAAATTCAACCACTTAGGGTCATTGTTGCCCTATTAATTGAAATTAATAAACATCAATAGAACCAATAATTATTGGTTCTATTGATGTTTATTTTTTTTTTTTTTTTGTGGTGAGGATTTTAATGTAATATATTTTCACTGGGATGATAATTATGTTAAATAAAAAATAGGAATATTATTATGACAACGTTAAATAAGGTGCATCAAATGTTGTCCAGGAGATGTATATCTTTCAGAAATTCCACCACATTATTAACATTATTGCCTTCTAAAATCTGGCTTAATGGAAGATTAATGGCTCTCAGCAATGTTTTTATCCGAATATTTATATAGGCAAAAATGTCCTTAGGCAACAAGCGGTTAAATTCCTTTATATAAATGCTGATGAATCATTTTTATATCCCAACAAGTCTAATTATCCAATAAACATGTGTATTTTTAAAACTGATTATTATATTTATAATAATATTTTTTGTTTTTTTTTTTATTTCAGGATATGGGAAATGCTGCTTCAAAAGGACTAATTGTTTTTCTTTTAATTTAATTCAGTTTTAAAATTTAAATAACTATGTCAAACAGAATTGATTATTTTAAAAACAAGACTTTTTGAATAAAGGAGTTTTAAACACATTAGAGATTTTCAAATAACGTTCTTAATAATTTTCCTTTCCAATTAACAATTTATTTTGACAAAAAATATTCAGAACTAGTAATGAAGAAGCTCCGGGATGTTAAAAAAAGTGTTCTTTCTCTAGGAAGGCTTATATAAAAAATAAGCCAGTGTTGTTGTGTGTTCAGTGTTGCTTTACAGTTAAATGGGGTCACATTAGTTCAATATGGTGGAAATGGCAAAAAATATAGTGCTAGGATATTTTTTTTTATCTAATACCATAGGGTCAAATTTTGCCCAAAGAGTAAGATCAGACAAATATAGACCTATGTATTTGTCTGTTCACTTTCAGGGAAATATATGAGCATATATAAGCACTATAGGTTTGTATTAATTTTAGCAGGCTGTACAAAATGTGACCCTATTTTACGGTACTGTTCGAAATTAATTATTGGTAAAGCCTATGGTGTACTTTTATTTTTATTTTATTTTTCTTGCAAAGGAGGTACAAGGAGGAAGGAAAAATGAAAGAGAATCCAATTAAGCAACAAAAAAACATAATTAACCTTTAAATGTCACACATTCTTTGTGGGAATTAAAAAGTCAAAATAAGTCTAACAAAGGAACTTAGAAGCAAGAAGAATCCTAAAGACAATTGTGCGTGATGGGCTTGAAAAAGGACTTGTTTGAGGTTTTTTTTACGGGGCTTTGACCTTGGTCAATACCAACAAGTTTTAGTACTAATTGTATTTGAAATAAATGGATAGCTTTTGTACAATTATATCAAATTTATATATACATAAATACAATACTTAGTAAAGTAGATTGATGACATAATAAATTATGATTAATTTTTGTGTTTTATTATCCATGTTTTAATTGATTTTATATATATATCCCAACAATATCCCTGACATTTATTTGTAATTTTTTTTTTTTTTTTTTTGCTTCCTCCCGTGAAAGAAAATTGAAAAAATATCAGGCAGAAATAATTTTTAAATAAATATTCAAGAGGCAAATAGTGATGTTTGCACTTTTTGGATTTTTTTTTTGCATCAATCTTTTTATTTTTCATTTATTCGTTCCATTTATCAATCAATATTTGGGCTGTAGGATTGGTAGAAAGGGTGGGTGGGAAACGATAGTATCTTTGTTTATCAGAATTTCCTGGATTTGTATAAATGATGGTGATGTTTCGGGGGTGGCGTGGCGAGGAATAAGGGTGGTGGGAGAGGGGGGAGGGGGGCGAGTCCCACCCCATTTTTCCAGCGATCAATCGGAAAAAGGCGTCGGGGGTGGCTATCGACGGGAAAAAGGCGGGAACGGCGGCCATCATGCCACGCCCCTTTGGCGGGGGTGGCTGTCACAGCGCCCTCTCTCCGTTTGGTTTTTTTTTCTATTTATTTATAATTATAAGTCGGAGTGGGGGTAGATGACTGAGAACAGTGCTATTCGAACGAGAGTCCGTCCAGCATTGGTTACTGAAGAACGCTTCTTTAAAAACGTTCGCCTAATATGCGGAAAACAATATGAATAAATAAATACAAATATGTTGTTAATTAAATTGATGCGGTACTGCAAACAAGATAACCACCTAAGGGAAATAAAGTGCAGTATACAATCATATTCCTCAGGAGAACTAAGAACAAGAGGCGACGAAGTAATACTAACACGACTTAGGATCAGACATACACGACTCACCCATTCGTACCTCTTCACAAGACAAGACAAACCGCTATGTGATGCATGCAATGTAATTTTAACTGTAAAACACTTACTAACAGACTGCCTTAAAAGAGACAACTTACAGATTCCTCGAAGCCTCAGTGAACTGTCATCAGATAGGAGCCCACACATTAATACCATTCTGACATACTTAGCGACTACAAAGACATATAATAAAATATAGTAATATCACACATAACTTAAAATTTGAACCAAGTCAAAGTTTTATTACCTCAGGATAATATACTTCCCATTTATTATAATATACATCCCATTATATTTATAATATACATCCCATTTACCTCCCCCCCATCCTCTCCTGTCTAGCCCTGCCCCATCCTTCCAGTCTTCAGAAATGTTCTCTTCTTGAAACGGGACAGTTCTCAATCTTCTCAATAGGTATGTTACTATGACACTTGTACTGTATTCTCTTGGCTACCATATACATGTATATTCATTTATATTGCTATTATTATACTATATATATATATATATATATATATATATATATATATATATATATATATACATTTATATTTATATTTTCAAGCATATAGGTACTCATATTTATGTTAATGTTTCTAGCCTTTTTTTTTTTTTTTTTTTTTTTTTTTTTTTTTTTTTTTTTTCCTTACCATTGTTATACCATATATGTTTTTACAGCCCTGAAGATGGCTTGTATAGCAAGCCGAAACGTTGGCGGCAATAAATATACATTTTAGCAAATAAAATGTGTTTTATTGAATAAGAACACTGACCGAAACCCCGACGATCAACCCTTCCTACTCCCATTATGATTACTTATTATTCTATTATTTATTTTATTACATTTTCATTTTTTTTTCTTTAATTTATTTTTTATTATTTCTTTCTCACTCATTTTACATGTCATTTCTGTTAATTTTCTAACCATCGCTGCGGAGCTCTTCCAACCAAAAAATAAATAAATTGATAGTACATATAACAAATTTAATATCTAAAAATGTTGAATAAATAGGTTATCCTTCATCCTACACTTAAAAACTCTCCGAATTCAAGTAAGAGATAAAAATTCATCACATAAAGATATAAAGGAAAAAAAAGTCCGTCACGCAGGAGCTGCATAACTAAGCACTTTCCTCAGAATTTGGGTAGTATAGACTGCATTACTGAATAATTTTCTGTAAATAACCTATATAGATAAAGAAAATAAATAAAAGCATAAATTGTTCTACACTTTTGCATTTTTTATGAGCAGCTGTTTCAATTATTAATTTTGTAATTAATTTCCTTCCAGAGTTTAGTGTACGCAGGGTACTACACTACGTAATAAATACACAAAGCTTCACATTTTGATCTATTGATCTTGATGAGTTTCGCGAATCTACATTTGGCGGAAGAATTCAATTCAAACATAGTACAAAGTAACACCGCCCCCCCCCTTTCAATAGACCGATTTAGTTCATTTTCACATCACTTCTTTCTTATTAGATACCCAGGACGTATAAAGAGTTTCGTCACAATTCAACAGAAATTACGACCGGTATAATACAATTAATACATGCTTATTTTAACTATCAAATTTTAGTTTTAAACTCTCAATTTTTTTTGCTGCCTCCTTCTCGGTTTCATGGAAAATGACTCTTTGATGAGATAATCTTACAAAAGACATTCAAAGAACCAAAAAATTAATTCCGTTTAGAGCCTTCTGCTCAAATTCGGGAACATAAATATGCTTTAGGTCCACCCGACAAACCTACGTAATGTACTGTATAACATAAATATGCTTTAGGTCCACCCGACAAACCTACGTAATGTACTGTATAACATAAATATGCTTTAGGTCCACCCGACAAACCTACGTAATGTACTGTATAACATAAATATGCTTTAGGTCCACCCGACAAACCTACGTAATGTACTGTATAACATAAAGTCTTCTTTTTCTCAAATGGTCACCGCGCCAGCGGAAACTTTTTTGTTACACTTTTTTGTAACTTTTTTTTTTCAGTTTAGTTGTCGCTAAATCATATTTATACTATAAATAATTATTGAGAGTAGATTGTTGACCGATGGTTATACGAAGGTGGAATTTGTCAGATTTCGGTCGAGGTAATCTTACTAAAATTACATTTTTATGGGAAAATGGGTTTTATTATTTGCCGAAATTTGAATTCAAGCCTTCATCAGGGCAGCAAAACAAGTAACAGAATTAAAACTAATATCGTTCTCCTTCTTCTCATCGGTAAGCCTATATTCATCACTTATTAATTCTATATCTGTTTTCTATGTTACCCACTTAAGTTTTAAATCTGTATTAATCTACCTCTAATTTAAGGCTCTAGCCATAACACTTCACAAATGAATCATTCGCCCTCTTCCGTGGATAATGTTTTTCTGATTTTGACATTTCTTTTTTATATATATTAGTATTAACCCTGTCCTTGTTTTGCGGCCCTGATGAAGGCTTGAATTTCAAGCCGAAACGTTGGCAAATAATAAAACACATTTTCTTATTTTTTTTAAAAATGTAGTTTTATTAGGATACCACGATTGAACCCTAAAAAATTCTACCTCCGCAAAAAAAAAAAAAAAAAAAAAAAAATTAATAATCATTAAAAGAGAGGCTGCACGTAATAATAAAATAAGTCGTCATTAACTTGTCAACGTTATAATGTAAGATATTGATATTAATACTTATACTTGTTAAATACTTTCTGTATGGGACATGTAAATAAATTAACTCCCACTCTGCAGGAGTACTGTAAACAGAAAATAATAATAATACAATTATAATTACACTAGCTGTTACCCGGCGTGCTACACCTACTTTCTGCATCTACAAAAGCAAAAATAAATTAGAAACCAAATAAGTAATATTAACATCTAATAACGCAAATCTGTAACTCTTCGGGTTCACAGTTTGAAACTCATTGACTTCTAAACTGTAAGTCCTAGACGATTTTAACCTAGCCCATGACTCTCGTCGTATCAATACCTACCTGTGTGCCAAGTGTGGTCAAACGGTGTGTATTTGTATAGGGAATAAACAGACAGACAGACAGCTGTTGGACGTTTTTGACTTAGGCTATGACAATGGCCGTATCAAGACTTACTTGTATGCCAAGTTTGGTCAAAATAGGACGAACGTTGTGGATTTGTATACGGAACAAACAGACAAACACTCACGTGATTTATATATATATAATAATGAGAAAATCGTCTAAGTCATGAAGATTCTGTCAGTATAAGTTTATGGTATGCTGTAAGCAGATTCCAGTTCTATTTTTTCTATTAAAAAAAAGTTTGTAAGAAGTGAATGGCCAATCCAAAGCCCTGTCAAGACAAATTCTTCAGAAAAGATTAACCACTATTACATCATAAGTCAGAGTATTCAATTGAGCCCTTCAACAACGAACAAACACAATAAGTAAACTAGTCTTCATGTTAAGAAACCAAAAAAAAAACATGATTTGACACCACACCTCAGGCGAGTGTGCGACTCCCCACTCAAAAAAAGAAGCCCAATCCGAGTCATTTTTTTTTTCAATTGTAATTCGTTCAGTCTATCATCTCCCCCTTTTCTGGAGAATAGAGAAAAAAAAACGAGTAAAAAACCCCGTAAGAATGAGGAAAAGGGAGGGGAGACAGTAACACGAGCCTGGACAGGACACGCGAGTATTACCTGTATTATATGCCATTAGATATAGCAGGCCGTTATAAAGGGTACAATGGGGTACAATAGAACCCCACTCTTACCCAGTGACCCACCTTGGGGTACGCCCTTTCCTTCAAGGAGTACATGTCCTTGCCACGCATCGGTAAGTATTCAAACTGCTTTTCTTGTTTGTACAATTTTTTTTGTGATATTTATTTTATTGTTTCTTTAAAAAAAAATATCCCCAATAATTATTTACTATTTATTTATATTGAATAGATCCGGGTAAAATAGTGTCAAGCAACATTTTTAACAAAACATAACTGTATGTTGTATATTATTTGGGACTATCAGTCTATGATGCAAATCCTACTAAAAGCTCTGTTTACTATTTAATCTTGTTGCCCCAAACCATTTCAACTGATAGACCCACAAAATATCCAAAATACAGCAGCTACAGTCAAGTTTTACTGAAAATGTTGCTTGTCACTATTTTGCCCCGACCCCTTCAATTATAATGTATTTTTTCAAAAAAGGGTTACGAATGTGCTAATTAACCTTATTAAGTTTGCACTAGTGAATGTAACACAGCACATTTTACATTGTTTTGGCTTGAGTGAGCTTCAAATTTCCACCACAGTGATTTAATAAATTCTCAAAATGATACTTTCCGAGGCACAGCATAATCATTAGCGTATATAATAAATAGGGGAAAAAATATTATAATTTTTACTTAATTTTTTTTTTATAAATTGGGGTAAAAAACCGCACCAACTATATACTTTTTCGTCCAATCATACCAATTCGTTCAATCTGCCCAACATGTTTCATGGTCTTATTGTTTTCATATCACTTCAGGGCATGGCCGTCTTTGAGAAATATGAAGTTTTTTATTGTCAATATCATCTTAACCCTTCCAGCGGAACATCTTTTTTTCTTCTATTAGGAAGATCCGTCTCTGAGACGGGTATCTTGATTTTCACATTGTCAACAACCTAATAATTACTTTTAAAGTCACTTATCATTTATCTAATAATTGGTACGTAGTTTTGTTTGTTAAAGGAAAAATAAATGCTACAAAAGAAAAATATTTATTTCTGAATTTCGTTAAAATTATGAAATATTTATATAGGAAACCCAAATTATTTCCGCATATGCAGTCTTTCTCTCTTTCTTTTTTTTTCTTTTCTTTACTTTTATTACATTAATTTCAGTCAAATTTACAGTAAAAAATTAAAACGAGAAAAAAGTTACAAAATGAAAAATTCAAAAATAATTGAGTAGTAAATATTCTTGAAAATGTAGACTAACAAAAAGTTACGAAAATGTAAACTCGTAAAAAATTATCATGAGAAAAAATCAAAACTCGAAGAATTAGACTAGAAAAAAAAGTACAAAAGTAATAGACTAGTAAAAAGTTACAAAAATGTAGAATAATAAAACGTTACGAAAATGTAAACTAGTAAAAAATTATAATTAGTAAAAAAAAAAAATGTGTTTTTGTACGCTACTGAATCCTAATCTTTTATTTTAGCACGCATTGCTTGAAGTTCTGCGTAAGTGTGCGTCACAATGAGTACATTAATCGGAACACCCGTCTAGCAGACGGCTACTCGGAACATCCGCCTTATAGACGGAGAGTCATTGAGAAAAAGTAATCCTACCGACTCGAGAGACGGATGTTGGCTAAACTACCGCGATATCCGTCGAGTGAAAGGTGTAGACTTAGCAAACTTAAAGCCACGTCCACCTTTATACCATACAACCATACATATGGTTACTTCTTTAAACTATACCTGCCTGGGAGACGGATGTTGGCTAAACTACCGCGATGTCCGTCGAGGGAAAGGTGTGAACTTAGCAAACTTTAAGCCACGTCCACCTTTATACCATACAACCATACATATGGTTACTTCTTTAAACTATACCCGCCTGGGAGACGGATGTTGGCTAAACTACCGCGATGTCCGTCGAGGGAAAGGTGTGGACTTAGCAAACTTAAAGCCACGTCCACCTTAACACCATACAACCATACATATGGTTACTTCTTTAAACTATACCCACCTGGGAGACGGATGTTGGCTAAACTACCGCGATGTCCGTCGAGGGAAAGGTGTGAACTTAGCAAACTTAAAGCCACGTCCACCTTAACACCATACAACCATACATATGGTTACTTCTTTAAACTATACCCGCCTGGGAGACGGATGTTGGCTAAACTACCGCGATGTCCGTCGAGGGAAAGGTGTGAACTTAGCAAACTTAAAGCCACGTCCACCTTTATACCATACAACCATACATATGGTTACTTCTTTAAACTATACCCGCCTGGGAGACGGATGTTGGCTAAACTACCGCGATGTCCGTCGAGTGAAAGGTGTGAACTTAGCAAACTTAAAGCCACGTCCACCTTAACACCATACAACCATACATATGGTTACTTCTTTAAACTATACCCGCCTGGGAGACGGATGTTGGCTAAACTACCGCGATGTCCGTCGAGGGAAAGGTGTGAACTTAGCAAACTTAAAGCCACGTCCACCTTAACACCATACAACCATACAAATGGTTACTTCTTTAAACTATACCCGCCTGGGAGACGGATGTTGGCTAAACTACCGCGATGTCCGTCGAGGGAAAGGTGTGAACTTAGCAAACTTAAAGCCACGTCCACCCTAACACCATACAACCATACATATGGTTACTTCTTTAAACTATACCCACCTGGGAGGCGGATGTTGGCTAAACTACCGCGATGTCCGTCGAGTGAAAGGTGTGAACTTAGCAAACTTAAAGCCTCGTCCACCTTTACACCATACAACCATACATATGGTTACTTCTTTAAACTATACCCGCCTGGGAGACGGATGTTCCGTTAGAAGGGTTAAAAAATGTGTTAAGAGTGCTTAAAATGTGTCAAATAAAAAATGGAAAGAAGGATAAGTTGTTCTGTTGTTAACAATAATAGGAATACTTCAAAAATATTATTATTATAATATAAAAGCCATATAGTCCTTACCATGTCAAACTATCGAATATGAAAAATCTCTTTTTTCACATTCGAGTCATTGCTCTTGGATTGTTAAATGAAGGATCGAATAACACCATTTTTCATTTTATTATGTCGTCAATTGTATCGAATATATTTGTTCGCTAGTTTGCTCGTGTCTTCATATTCGATTGTTTGACATGGTAGGGAAGATGTGATAAAATAAAACTTTTTATCAATGTTTAAATAAGTAGAAGTTTTTTTTTTGTTTTTTTTTTAATATTATTGTGCATTGATTAGCGCTGTCCTCTATTGCAGGGGTCTCCAAACTTTCCAGCCTTAGGGCCATACTGATTACTCCAGTAGGTTCCGAGGGCCAAAACCATATTGGTACTACTTATTTGTGTGAGAAGACCTTCTCCAAAATGAAGTACACAAGAAATGTTTACAGATCTAAATTAACTGATGAGCATCTTAAATCTCTTTTAATAATTGATACAAGTAAAATTAGTCCACAACTACAAACTATTGTCAGTGGAAAATCTCAATTAGATAAATCTCATTAGTATTTCATATGTCATTATGCTTGTTATAAGTTATGTTTTTATTTAAAATGTATAAAATGTTAGTTGGATTCATTTCAATAATTTGTTAGTTATTATATACTGAAGTTAAATTTTCTGCATATTATACATGTCTTTACTTATTACAATTCTGTGTTTCTTTATCCAACTTATCACAAAAACAATAACAATAAGCCTACAACAATGTTATGAGTAGTTAGCCCATGACCATGTCAATGTAGATGTCATATTAATAATTATTCGACATAATATTAGAATACTTCAGAAAACTAAATTTAATTTGCTAGAAAAAATATGTTCTCTAAAAGGAGTTTTCAAGTATGCTAGCTCTCCGCGGGCCGGACAAAATCTGTCCGCGGGCCGGATGTGGCCCTCGGGCCGTAGTTTGGAGACCCCTGCTCTATTGATTTAATACCAACCGTGAAACATAAACTCATTTAATATTTGAAATATAAAGCCATTGCCATTGTTTACGACCTTTTTAAGATAAATAATCTTACGGTTTTAAAATTATGAGTCTTTATAAAAAAACAGATTAACTCTTTTTCCATGATCGTTTTGATGAACTTAAAATAACAATATTTTTAAATGATTTCGATTTGTTTAAAATTTCCCGTTGCATACCGTGGATACCGAACTTGCTCTTTGTAATTGCGAACATTTGCATTGCCTCCAAAATCTGATCGAAGCATAGAAATATAACAAAAAATACAAATAATTATAAAAATACAAATTAGAAACCAGTCCCTATATATCCCAAATAATAAACAACAATAATTAAAAAGGTCTGAATAAATCATACACTCATACCAGTTATCAATTACATAACAAGGAAACTTTTAAAAAAGCAAATAAATAAATAATTAACATATTTATATGTGGTGTATTTTCTAACTATTAGTTATTCCTACTTTTATATTTTAGACATAGAACTAGTTATAAATCAGTATTTTTCTCATAATACTTTCTTCATAAATATTCTTTTTATTTCAAGACAAATACTTTCCGTTCGATGTCCTAATATCAGATTTGGGCAAACGTTAGCGGTCGCTAATATCTAATACCTTCTCGCTAATTTAGCGGTACTGATAAGAGACTTTACTCATAATGCCGTCGCTATACGCTAATCGTTAGCGCAGGCTCTTATCAGTACCGCTAAATTAGCGAAAACGTTTGCCCAACTCTGCCTAATATCTAATTTTTTAAATCATTGTTATAAAAGATTAATTTTTTCCAATTAATTTTAGGTTTCAAAAGTATTTTCGAAGTATTCAAATTATTGTTAAAAAAAAGGTTATTGTATTTTTTCCTTCGGCCTACAAGTACTGATGACAGAGCTTAACTTCAGAAAGTATTGTTTTAATCATTCATAAAATCATTGGAGATCTAAAAAAAATGTTTCCATGTAACTACGGGAAATTTTTTTGCACCTTCATACCATTTGTTTTGTTGCTAAAAAGAACTGGTTTAATACATACATCCATGTTAGTACAAGAACTGCCAACATTTAAACAGAGCGGAAAAATCCATTCCAAAAATCAGAAAAATTTGGCCGGCACATAAGGGTATTTCCCTGAAATCTTTTAAAACAATTTATTATAGTGTTGTTGTTTTGTTTTTAATGTAAAAAAACGTGTGATGTATTATCAGATGACAATAAAAAATTAAAAAGACGGAATTGTCTATATTTATTGTAGTTGACGGATTTCTAAGGAATCTGCTCAGTCAACGCACCTTCTAAAGACGTAACATATATCTTATATATATATATATATATATATATATAT